>BSBM01001102.1:46085000-46107500 GCA_027924585.1 Larix kaempferi
ATTAAAAAAGTAAATAAGATCACATGTGATTATCCTAAAAATGTAGAACCAAAATTCACAACCAAAATACTTTGTTGTATAAGGAGGAGGTATAGCAAAAGCTTTAACCACATCTACCATATTGACAAGATTTGTTTTTATGCCATTACCACATCCCTCAATTTATGACATCAACTTAGGAATCTTATACCTGTAAAAGCAACATCCCTCTTGCCCTCACCAATATTTAGAAGATCCATTTCTTCTGATTAGTGTTTCGAGAATTTAAACATAATACTGCTTTATGAAGCTTGAGATGCCACTCGAGAATCAAGGGGATGCTTCCATTGATAATGTGAGAATTTAAACATAATGTTGCTTTATGAAGATTGAGATGTGACTCGAGAATTAAGGGGATGCTTCCATTGGAAGAGACAACAATTTTACAAGAAAAAGTGGAAAGTAGGATCCCTGTCATTAGGAATCAAATCAACTTTGGTTGAAAACAGTAAGTAAATTATTTATTAATTTTAAGTTAACTAAGCAAGGCATCTAAAATGGCATGATAAGTATTGCAGTATGTTAAAGCAACGAATGGAGATAGACGAATAGTACTTGAAAGAACATATCCCAAGTATATGAATCAATACTACAATACGGACCCCACAAGTGTGAATCTATTCTAACTATGCACATCTTCCCTTGTTTGACAACCTTAACTTCTTTAAGGTTTGGCGAGTATACGGAAAGACTTATCTCGATTGTACAAACGATGACATATATTAGGAGAAGAAGATTAAAGCAGGACAAGCATTAAAGTTATATCAAATTGCCAGTGACATAAAGTGTGAGAGTAGTTGATTTTGAAATTTTCAATAAGCATATTGAAATATTGTTGAAATTATATATATATATATATTATAAAACTTAACTTTCAAAAATAAAATGTTTTATGTATTTTAAAAAATGTTTTTATTCACAAAAAAATGTTTTTAATTTTGTCTTATGTATTTCAAAAATAAAATTATGCTTATGAATTTGGTCTCTCTAACCAAAATTGAATGAATAAAATTTATTTTTAATTTAAAAAATAAACCAATTTAATAAATTGTTGTTTAAAAACATTATAAAAACTTATAAAGTATAACTAATCAAAAATCAAAACATTTTGACTTGTACATTAAACTTAATAAATTATAACTTATTGTAATCTTACTTAAAGAATTAAAAAAAAAAAAACTAGTCAAACTCATATTGTTCTAGAGATTCAAATTGATCAAGCTTATATTGTTCTAGAGATTTGAATAGACATAATTATAAATATAACCTTGTATATATAAAAATAAAAAATAATTTTGTAAAATAAACTCCAAAAATATATATATAAAAATAAAAATAATTATATAAAATAAACTCATTATTAATATATTTTATGTAAAAATTATAATTGCAAAATCTTTTTTTATTTATGTAATTTTTTTTAATATATAAAGCAATGAAATTTAACTTAAAATACAATAAAATCAAACAAAAGATCATGCTATATTTTTTTTAACATAATTTTATAGTCTTTGCTATAAAATTATGTTATGTTTGGTACAAATAAGATCATGCTATATTTTATGTTATGTTTGGTACAAATAAGATCATGCTATATTTTGTAAAATTGTTTTTGTTATCTTTTGTATTACCTTTAAAAAATTAAAATTTAGTGTTTTAATCTTTTTCATAGTTTTAACTTTTTTTAATAATCAATAAATAAATTTTTCATTAATTAACAAGAAGGAAAGCTGTAATGCAGCTAATTCCCTGCCAATATCAATGTTATAAGAGCTATGGAAAGCTAAAAATTAAGTAGCTGAAAGCTAAGGATTAAATAAGAGACTTGTACATCAGCATGCTAAGGATTAAGGCGCTGACCCATTTTTGGTTTAGATTGGTAGGATAAGGATTAAGCTGTCGATTACATTGACGTGCTAAAAATTAAGGCTCCGACATGAAGGAGTATTTTTTATTATTCTAAAGAGTATTTTCTATGAACATTCATACTCAAGATAGAAACAAAGATGGCATGTTCTTGTTTCCATCGTTGCAAACGTATCAATTTACAACTTTATAGTTGTCGTGGTGAAGCAACAAACTATTCCACCATTAGATGCCGACCTTTTCAGTGGATCTCCATCATTAATTTTATTGGTGCATTGTTTAAATACCGGATCGTGGCCGAGGAAAAAATCATTCGTTTGATTCTAACCAACATATTGCTTATTAAAGGTGAAGATTGCAAAGATCATAATTGAAGGTTTGTTCCTGATCGATGTATAGTGTACAAGTCCTGAAACTGGAGAAGATCTGTCAATCTAGTTAGGCAGATTATTCTAGCTGTGTGTAAACTGAAAAGGTGAAAATTGCAACTTTAATAAAATGGTGAAACATTGTATGTAATCCTAAAATGTTTAAAAATAATCTGAGTTTTGCATAATCGACACTTGAATCCCTGGTTGGAGCTCACTTTATAGATGCATAAGCTCTTGCATGAAAATTCGTCGTCCATATCCTCAATCTCATAAGAAACTCAAAGAAAAGCACTGAATCAAAGAAAATCACTCAATGCTAGAAAAGGAAGCACATAATCCTTTAATTCCACAAACAAGATCAGATCCTAAATTGATTTTAAAAATTAAATCAACTTTGATTTTATCAAATTTTTAAGAATTAAAATACATGAATGTTAAATTATAACTTAGTGGTAAAATTTAATGTAACAACTTTTACATAACTGTTAATTGGGAAAAACTATTGATTGAGAGTTGCTGAATTTGTAAAATTTAATATTTAACTTATATATCTGTGGATTGATATCTGTTAGCCAATTATCATATCAAAATATAATAATAGTAATAATATATGTTGTTTTCATTAGGGAGTAATGGACACATATTTTTCCTTTTTTCATGTTCATGTTATATTGTATTTCATTTACGAAGCAATTGGTGGTAGAATTTAATTGTGTTACATGGATGCCTTTCAGAGATGTAATGAACAAAACATAACGACCCATACAAGCTTCAACTTGACTTTAAGACCCTTCAAAAACTGCCTTGTAATCTCAAGAAGTTGATACCTTACGGTTTTGAAATCGTCCAGATCCATTGCAGCTACTTTGTTGTTTTTCTTTGGCTAAAATAAAAGATGAATTTGGAGGAAGAAGACGAGGATTTTGTGTTTGGCCAACAATCACATAACAACTTTGAATTGCAATCAGAAAAACTCAAGGATTTGGGTTTTCAAGTAGGAAATGTGGGTGTTGGAAGTAGATTTTCAGTGGACACTCAAGCTTTCAAGCTTGATAAAAAGTTGCTTATTGATGCACAGTTTTTGTTAGTTTGCTCTAAAATTTGGAGAAGGAAGACAACCATAATCATCTACGTTACACATGCCCTATGAAATGTATGATGAAAGCCATTTGAAATACAAAGTTGTGGAAACTATTCGACGGATTTAGCATCTTTTGAACCATGAACATATCTTATTGATAGTAGAGGCAAGGAATTCTCATTTTGGAGGAAATTTCTAGTATGTAAGGTTTCATATGACTTCCTTGCGATGATTTTACATAAATCGAACTAGACACCATAAAAATCTGTAAATTATCATAAATGTATCAAAGCCAATACAAATTGATTGACATTTTACAAAATCTTTATCAAAATCTACAAATTGATGGGAAATTAAGCAAATCTTTACTAAAAAAAGGCAGAAAATGAGATCGAAACAAAATTTTAAATATTAATAAATTAAGAAATTTGTGAGTTTTTCAATGGATTGTTTAATGACCAATTAATTATTTAGAAAAATTGAATTGATGCATGATAACAATTATTAATTAGAATTAATATCCATAAATTACATAAAATTAATAAGTTGCTTACATTTTTTTATAATATTATATTATTTTCTAGTGGACTTGTTTTGGAATGAAGAATTTGTACACATATAAAAGATCTCCTCAATTCATTAATATAATATTCAATTCATTACACATAATAAATTATTATTATCACATTTTGGAGTTTATCATGTCATACTAAACTATTATTATCCCATTTTGGAGTTTAACTTTATTTGCTTTAACTTTTTCAATCTATTATTTGGGATCATCTCTAGCTCTTGGTTTTCAATATCTTGAGTTTATTTTCAAATTCTCTTTATATAAAGCAAACCATCTCATAAGACCTTTTGACCTTTTCTTGGATGGCCTTAAGTTGTTAAATATAATCAGGATGTACGCCACTTCAAATTTATATAAGGTGAACATGATACACACAAGATCTGGAAATAAGAAAACCAGAGATCAAACCAAGTAATTTAAAAAGATAAAACAAATCAATGAGTAGTTGATCGAGTGAATAAATAAGACATGATAGGTCGATGGAAGTATGGAGTAATACGTATGCATAGATTAGAGTTACAAGCGATTGAATCCGAGTACCTTGGGTTTAAATATTCTAATGTTGCCCAGACTCAATTGCAGAGATTTGGCAAAAATATCTTCAAGAACCGATGATTTTTGGTATCAAATTAAGAAGATTTTCTGCGTTGCAGCTTTCTGCATGTCGATATAAAAAACTTATATTATTCACTGAGCAAACCGCTAGTGCTAACTTATATTATTAATATTCACCGAGAAAACCGCTAGTGCTAGCTCCAAAACCTCATGTCGATTTCGATTTCCATTGTATTCCTCGTCTCAACAACAAACTCAAGACAATGAGCCCTTGTAAAATTATATAGCAGCTGCATCGTTGACAATGAGCCTTTGTAAGGAGTGAAATTTATGGGTGACTATTTGCGCTACAACTTACTAGTCAGTCATTTGCGTGTCAACCACTCCATTATGGGTATTCAGGTTAGTTTTCTTTCCACTGCGATTTTCCCTTATACGGGGCACGCAATACTACTTTCTTATTAGTAGGGATCCAAAACAATACTCAAAGCACCTGAAAAGCCGCCTATTCCCTGCCAGGAAAGCTATCATTGGGCATGCCTATGGAGGCCTATCAGTTAGTGCTCGGATGTCTCTCGGAGGCTTATCATTTAAGCCTCTGAGAGACATCGAAGGCCTAACTGACTGCCCTTCACAGGCTGGCTTGGAATAAACGTTTATGTAAACCATGATTTGGAATAAACATGTATGTAAACTAACAGAAGCTCTGACAATACTCCCTGCGATTTAAAGGCATTTTGGAGAAAGAAAGAGGATAAGTTCGGCAAATCGACAACAGTCATCTTTTTTTCTTAATGTACACATAGTCCTCAAAAAAATTGCGCCTGTGTAAGTTGAACTTATTTGTTTTATTGGGACTTTCAAGTCACCTGCAAACAATACAGATTTGGCAAATGTATCAAATGGTGTGGTCCACAGTAGAATTTATCTTTTGTCAAAGGATTTGCACATATCGTGGCTAACCAAATGGTCAGAGGAGCTTGGAAGTGCCACCAAATATTATTACATGCATGAATCTACCCAAAAAGGAAATTATAAATTTAGATCCTCAGGAAAGTGAGAAATTGTGATAGTGGTGGAACCAGTGTCCTAAAATTATAGAGCTTTCTATCTCAATTTTTTCCAACTAGCTCTTGGATGTAGTATTAGATAGTAAAGTTGTCATCACCATCGAACTTTTTTTGCACTATTCATCTGCAAATAACTACATCTGTCCTAGAGAGATTACTCTAGAGCACTAGCTCTGCACAAAATGAAATGGGCCACGGGCTTGAACAAAATATAGATTTTTTTATTACAATATATACTTCGTGACATAAATTCCTATGAAAAAAGTATGTCTATAATGTTCTCTTTTTTATGTTCTCATATAAACTCACAGAACTGAACTGGATGCAACGTGTGTACTGATATCTATTTTATACAAATAAACTACACATTCCTTTCTTCTCAAACTCATCCACAAGAGAAGAAATACAAAGTTGGGTGATGAATTACAGAGATGGCTTTGAATTAAGCTCCCTTGCACATCAATATGTTCAGCGTTTCCAAGCAAAAATACATGAAACTGCCTTCAACATGAGTGAAAAAACTGCCGAAGTTTGTCCCCACAACTCATTGCCATCCAGATCCATAGAAACTGTCGAATTCCTGCAAAAGAAAAATGAGGACATTATCCATTTGAATATTTAATAAAGAATCTAACTATAAAAGAATTTGCAATTAATAATAACCTTAAACTAATCCTTCTGGCTAATGCTCTAATGCTAAATCTATATATTTTGAGATCACGAGATAGATCAAATATCATAAATCCCTACCATTACCAACCACATATAAGAAAGTGAAGTGTGAAAGTGAAATGAGATAATTTGCTGAGAAGAAAAATGAATTAATATGAAGCCTTTTAGGGAACACAACAATAAGGATATCCGCTGACCTTTTTAATATGGCGAGCCATGTTTGTACAGTCATAGACATCATACAAATCCAGATCTTACGATGCACAATGCATGGCATGGATTGCATCTTCTCCGGCATGTATGAGCTTTCAACATTATACACACAACCTTAACCAAGCAAGGACTTCGAGGAAAATGGGCTCCAAATGCCACTATGCAGATTGGAATGAGTTATATCCACACTAAAATGCGAGATGGTGACCTCTCAAATTGCCCACGTCGGTACACTCCAAATATGACATGTCTGCACCCAAGATCTCCATCTAAACGTAACCGAATTGCTGCAGATTACTGCCACCATTAGTTGGGTTTTTCATAACATTCCATCCTCTGTGAAATGCAGAATGGCCTGGAAAAACATTGCCATGGTCTTGAATTCTAACAGCCACAGGGCCACCATAAAAAATATCGCTAAGATCATGAAAATAAAGACACTTGCCATCTTAGAATAACAACATAACTTCATGCTATGCGCAAGAGGCACTTGGGCTCATTTTTCATCCCAGCCACAACTGCCTTCCTACTTTGCCTGGATGACAACATGCCAAATCCAATATGATGGTGAGATCCTCTTGGGGTTTTGTGAATACCAATAAATTACTGCTTATATTCAAATTATTGGATAGGTATCAAATTGCGTGGCTGCATTTTTGATATAGACTGGGCCGACATAGATTTCTCTGAAAGGTAGAGGAGAAATATTCCCACCATTTGTTTGCTTGCCATGCGATTGTAGCGTGGTCTATCCTATGAGATTTTGGGCAATTCATTTTGCAGGGATTCAAAAGGGCGATGTAGTCTTTTTTTTGCTTCCAAATACGACAGACTATCCCATCATTGTAATAGCTATTTGCGTTTTTCTTCTTATTTTAAAAGCATGTTACATCCTTCAAATTTTACAATGGATGAGGAGGTGTGTTGCATGTAGACCACGTGCCATCTCCACGCAACAACACAAAAATATAATTAATTCAAAGAAATGGAGGATGAACAAAACCCTCATCCCTTCCGCGTCTCTGGTAAAAAAAAATTATTCCGGCGGTTTTATCCCCTTCTGTCTCCTCTTTCACTGTTTGGGAACTACGTCAAAACCCCACCTTACACTGAAGCGAAGGTCCAGCACAACCTATATTTAAACTTCCATTCTTTACGAATTTCTTCGGGCATTTGTATTCATGGGGTCATAATATACAGTAACGGCTATGCTGCAACAAATTATCCTCGAAATTCCAATCAGGAATTAATCAGAAGTCTTGTTTTCACCCACAAGATTCTTAGAGAGTGAGCAATAAAAGCACCCCAGCTCCACCCAAATTCTCTGTTCTGGATTCATTAGACTCATAGCAAGGAGATATCATATGGAGAAGGCTACTCCGCACTTTACAGTAAACAGTATTAGCTCTCCAGAGGGTCGAGGATCCAGGCCCGTTGGGTTGAAGAAGAAGGATTTGAAGATAATTTCTTCACGATATAGCCGGAACAATCCACCCCTTTCGCCTAGGAGAGAACACTGATATATGGGATACAATATTTGAACTTCCAACCCACAAATTCAAAAGATGATAGAGGTATGTTGCAATTTCTTTTATATACATAAACAGTTTTTAATGTTTTCTTAAACCGTATGCAGGGGATGGACTGTAATGCTATGGTTTATTTCTATCTATTCATGTTTTTTTTTTTGCCCTTAATTGTTTTGAGTATTGCCCAGAATTTTAATTTCTGAATTTTATATGTAGGTAAACCTTTAGCTGCATGAAGGCATTTTCATCGAGAAACAATATTGTGACCTGAGTTAGCCCACGAACTGGAGAATTTGTCATGCAGACAGCAATTGGTAGGCCAGCTTTAACCTTCTCTGCAATTCTGGACACTGGCAGCGACTTAGTGTGGAAAGCGCAAGCGCTGTACTGATTGTTCTCCCACAGGTAGATGGCTCTAGCGTTGGCCTGAACCTCTGATTTAACCATGATTTAACCAAGAGGGCTCTTCAAATTCGAGCGTTCCGGCTGTGACATTCCATTTCCAGAGAATATATTATGATATCGCCCTAGAGAACTACTTAGTGCCTCTTAGCAGTGACCTACTATGCCTTGCAATGTTACCCAATGCTAGTGAAGGTGATATCTCCATATTTGGTAATATCCAACAACATAATTACCAAATACTGTATGACAATGAGAAAAACATTTTCTCCTTTGTGCCCACGGCTTGTGATACCATGTAGGAAACCTATTGCAAGTTCAATCACCTTCTAAGGTTTTGAGTCGATTCATAATAACAGAAACGTCACATTGATTTTTGGTGGTTTACTTTTTTTTCCAGTATTTAGTTATATACATATTTGGAATGCAAGCCATTGAGAATTTAGTTATTTCTACTTTTGCATTAATGAATTGTCTCAGTTTCATCTCCTACGAGGCACTCTGCATACGCATTTGGCGGATTGGAGCATCAGGTCAGCCTTGAAAATTTCAAGAACAAGCTGTGTGCTCATCACTTTCACGACCAGATTGTTCCCAGATGACGAGGTCGAATCCGCTCTCCTATCAAAGCGTTGAGAAGCAAAACAAAGCCTACTTGCATCCATGTACCAGATCAAAGATCGTTGGAATAATGGGCGCCCAGCTAAGTCATAGTAGAATGATAAAGGTGAGGTCAATGACTGAATCCTACAGTGTGCACCTTTCTTTGTTTCTCTTTCCATGTCATAATAATTTTGGTATTTTTCTGTCTTTGGTATGCTCTGCCCAATCTTAGGTTCACTAGCTAATATTTCATTAAAGCTTTAACAACTTTTAGATGTCTTTGAATCGATTCTTTCAAGCCCTTCTAGACTTTCTACCAGGCCCTTTTATCCATGTAAAAAAAAATAGTAGCTTTTATATATTTTTTTGGTTTAACTTCCTTCACCCAAATTGCAAATTTTCATGGATGTCAAAGAGATCCAAAGAGATACAAGTACGATACAGATAACATAATCAATGAAAAACCTATGGGAAATTGTTTATTAGGCTGATTTCATAGGGATGAAAGAATATAACATAATGAAAATGAATTTTGTTCTCTTCTCCAGGTTGCAACTGTTAACTAGTCTCTACAGCGATAGGAAATGACATGCAAAAACAGGTCTGGAACAACATTCTTGAAAGAATATTTTATAACCAAATTTGTAATTCATGGCTTCGGTATGCTTACAAGAATTTTTCTGAAATGAGCAACTGAAGATTGCTGGATTTCCTTTTGTAATTCATGGTTTCGGTATGCTTACAAGAGTTTTTCTGAAATGAGTAGCTGAAGATTGTTGGATTGCACATTACTGCTTGTTTTCAACTTCGGATAACTTCTAAGTTCACGCTCATGCTGAAGTTGCAGATTCGCGCACAATAGAAAAAGATTGAAGTTCCAGGTTCACGCTCATGCTGAAGTTGCAGATTCACGCTCATGCTGAGTTGCAGATTCGCTTGCAATAGAAAAAGATTGAAGTTAACAGAATACAATTAGCAAATAGAAAGATTGCAAGCGGAGTAACATCAAGCTTCAAGGTTTGCACACATGGAAAAATGTGCATGGAGATAGATAATGCATAGATTATGCCTATATTTTCCTCTCTTTGCTAAATTGCTAACAAACATTTAGATTTTTCTGGATTTTTATTTTGAAATGAGTTAAATCATTTATAGCGAGGAGCTCATTTTTATGAGAGCTGTCAGTCATTTAGATTTTTCTGGATTTTTATTTGGATTTGTGATGAAATGAGTCAAATCATTTATAGTGAGGAGCATCATTTTTTATGAGCAGTCATTTTTTATGAGCAGCTGGAAGTCATAATTAGCCAAATGAGTAGCTGGCATTAAGCATTTACTTGCATTTACTCTCATATCTTTACATGGCAAGCTTTTATTTTTTTTTCTATATTTTTTATTTTTAAATATTTTTATATTTCGATAATTAATTTGCACAGCAGGGAAAAATTGTCAAATCCATATTCTAAACTAGTCAAAAAATTAGTTAATTGAATTTTGAAAATATTTAAAATTAGTTACTTTAATTTTGAAAATATTTAATTATTTTTTATTTTTAAAAAATTAAGTTTAATACTAAAAATTTCATAAACTTGATGTAACTTTTGAAATTTTTTAAAACAAATGATAGTCAACTACATTTTAGCGACCAATCGATCGCTATAATCCCTACGGAGCAGGGACTAATAATAATTATGTGTTGTAATGTTAGACACAGTGCGGAACATGCATGCGGAACATGCATGGTGGGTGGTAAGGTGGACCACCCTACATTTTTATGATTCTAAGAACTTCCATAAAGATTATCTTAATATTTAAGGCTTTTTAAAATATAGATATTATGTAATGCCTCCCCCTCCAACGAATACATGATCTCCCTTGATTGCATATTAAAATGATTTTTATTCTAAGAACTTCCATAAACATTATTTTAAGATTTTAAGACCTTTTTTTAATATAGATATTATGTAATTCCTCCCCTTTGACAATTACAACAATTACATGATGATCTTGATGGTATATTAAAATAAAATTATTTTTAATATTCTTTAGTCTATTTATTCTACGTTTTTGACTTTATGGTGGGTTTTAGTAGGAATTTGGTAAAATCCAAATTTTTACATGTTTAAATTGTGTTTTTGAATTTATAAATAGATTCAACACCTTCAAATACCCTCTTGATACCTAAATTATGCAATTTCCATAACTAATATCTGTGATTCTAAGCATTTTTAAAGACTTCCACTTGGAATATGAACAAAATAAGATGAAAAATATGCTCGGAAAAAATTAAAAATGTAGAATATTTAAACTACACCCTTACAAAAATGTCTAAACTTTCTACCAATTTGCACTTCATAAATTAATATTCTTTTATACAGTTAAGTGGAATGTAACTCTTTTATGATAATATATAGAGTTATGTTTTTTTTTATCATGAAAAAAAAGTTAAGTGGGTTTTCAATGTGAAAAAAGTTAAGTGGGTTTTCAATGTTAAAGTCAAAGTGGGTTATATTAAAAAGTGTAATGGGATGTTATCAAATGCCAAAGGGAAACGCTAGGTTGTATTTTTGCTCATTGCAATAGCTATTACAATTATGTGTAAAACGATTAAAGAAGATAAGGGAGTCACCAAAGTAACTCATGATTCTATCATTTTATGTATTTGTGTTTTTTTCAATGGAAGTTGTTGTATTTAATATAGGAGTCAAATTTGTAATTAATTTGGGTAGTTAATGGATTAAAGTTTTCAATGGATTGTTAAGAAAACAATTACAACCATGAAATCAAAAAATTTAGCAACTTCGAATTAGCTCCAAATTTGATCACAAATTTGACAAAGATCTAATAAGCATTTATTCTAATAGAATCTTTAAAAAGTGCAAAGAGAGCATTTTCATTGGTGGAGAAATGAAAGATTCTAACCTAAATTTGGAGTTCGTGTTCCACTCTTATGAGTCTATAATATAGATATTTTTCTCATTTAAAAATGATCAAAGGTTCATTTTACTAGTTAAACTAAGGCAAGAGGCCATCAAAAGCTAAAAATTTGCTTGATGTATCATTGTTTTAGTAGTAGCAAGTAAATTTTTTCTACTACTACTTCTCTTCTCTTTCATTGTCATTCTCATTGCAAGCATTTCCTAAGTAACAAAGCTTGTAAATTGGAGCAATGAAGCCTAGGACAATGATTTCATTAGTCACAACCCTTAGTGCATTCTTTTTTACAAATGAGATGGTTGCTTTTCAGATTTGGGACTATATAATCCCCAACACCAAGGTTATTGTTTTGCAAATGAGCTATTTGAATTTATTGTGGAAGCCAAACCGAGGTTGTTTCCATTGATAAATTATATTCAAGCAATTTATGTTGGTTTTCCCTTTCATTTTTTGTTCACATGGTGTTGAATAAACCAATGGATCTATGCTTTCCTTTCCCAATTGGATTTTTGTCTGATAAATATGTGTTAGAAAAGTAAGTTTGCCTCTTCCTTAGGTCATATTTGTCATGTTCTCTGAGTTATTTTCCAAGAAGAACTATATTTTGGTGCCCATGGTTCAGAAGATCATTCATATGATTGAAACATGTTAAAATCCCCCTTGCTAGTTAGCATCTTGATCACTTCCAAAATAACAACTCAACACTCTTTTTATTTTGTTGTAAATAAATAATAGGGATTAACTACATGCATCCATGTCTCTTTTATAAATCCAGTCTAATATTTCATGTATGAATAGTTTTTTATTGGGTAACAAGCAAGGACATTCACCTTAAAAATATCGAGGGCACCACCCCAACTCAAGAACTAGCTTGAAGGCCTAGAGTGGTATGAGAATATGCATCTCGCACACCATGCCCTGGCATTTGGACCATGTGAGAGGGAGGAAACACCTTGGGGAACAACATGGGAAATGGTGTCGTTGCTAGGGAGAGAGTTATTCCTGAGATATAATGATAAATCTATTGGTGATTCCATTGTTCATTGGTTTGTCGAGTTTTTAATCTAGTGGACAATGAGACCCAACATCTTGTGTTATTGAATATTTGCAGTTTGCTAGAAATGTATTAATGTCTCCATTGGGAAATGAATCCCTATTACCATTATTGTTAATTATATGTTGCTTTTGGTGAGCAAATAGTGGCTCTCATGGAAAAATAACTCACTTGGAAACTTGAGGGTGTGTGCAAGAAGATGATGGACCCTTTAGATGCAATCCTAGTTTTTGAAAACACGTTCACATTACATAAAAATATAACACGTTTATGATACTTAGCACTTGGTATGGTAAAACCCGAGCCTGACATGTCATTAGACATGTAAGATAGGTAAACATAACGCGTACACTTTATAGAACTACAAAACACGTACGCATTATGTAGTTATATAACGCGTACACGTTTCGTAAATCTAAAATCAATTTAAATACATAGTCTCGATCACCCGCGGCACATTTCAAGCATCAGAAACGTGAATTCGAGCTTGGACGACGACGGATTTTGTGCCCTAGAGTATCGAAGGAGTTGGATTTCGTTGGAGGGGAGACAAATTCACCAGTGGATTGTCATCTAATCAGGTAATTCATTCACCCATACCATTTTTTTGTCAATTCTAAACCTAAATTACCATTTTTTTATAGTTTAAAACAACCTAATTTTGTAATATTTATCAAATTGGAAATAGCCCAATCTCTAATTAAATTTTGATCTCCCTCAACCAAGATGAGTGAATAATTACAAGGAATCCATTTTCAAGAACTCAAAAATTCCTAATGCAACCCAAAATCGAAAAAAATAGAACTCCCTTTCTACAATGTATCCATCCACATGAAACCCAAATTTCCAACTCTCAAAGGCCATTTCCCCATAATACTAATTGAATAAGTTTCCTCGGAAATGACCATAACAAGATGAAATGCATGCACAAGCATGAATAGAAAAAATGCATAAAAAAATAGTAACTTGGTTTCTCAAAATTTCATCACAATCATTTGTCCATGAACATAATCAAAATTTCATCACAAGTGTATGTAGCTATACATTGCCTCTTAGTTAAGCACCCTTAACTAAATGCCAAAACACATTAACAAAGTGCCTCTCAGGCCAGCCCTATCCACACCCTCGATCAATCTACTCAACGCTCAGGGACCGTCGATTCAACTCAAAGACATGTCGAGTCTCTAAGCTCATCTACAACCAATTGTATTCCAGTCCACAATTTCCCCATTTTCCCATGTCACTTTTGATTGGTTTCCATGTTTATAGAACAATGGAAATGGTGAACACCCATGAACTACCTAGAGTGTGTCGTGAGAGTGTTCCCAACCATGATCGAGTCAATGATATTTAGAGGATTGGTGGCATCCCTGTATCACCCCTTTTCTTGCCTCACATATCCTAATAGTCCCTTGCCCCTGTTGTTTACATATCCAACAATCCTAATCTACACTCAGAAAGACTTGCGGCCCTAACCTAGTAACTACTCCTAGAAACCTATCCTAAAACCCATCTAACATTCTTACCTATCTCATCCCTTCTTCCCATGGATGTTGTCCTAACCCTACATCTATACTAAACTTCCATCCCTCTTAAAGACTGTGTTTAAGACACGGGTCTGAGTTTTACCACCTGACATGCCCCCGAGCATGTTACCTTAACCATCTTTCTAAGCCTAACAAGTCATATCCTATTCTTACTTATTCATTAACTGAATGTAGTCACGGTCCTAGGACTGTGACATTTAAAATTCGTTGTTCTATCTCAACTTAATCTTCATCCTCCTAATCAAACATCTTGTCATATCAATCACATATCATAATACATGGATCATTAATAAATACACATGTGATAATTCTAAGATAAAACTGTCATATTCCACTTGTGATATCTTATTAAGTTGACATTGTTGTTATTGTCAGTCTAGTCACAATCTCTAGTTGATTATTCAACATCTTAATCATTGATAGTCATCTCAAGTATATGTAATCATATTGGCAAGACAAACTTATACATATCCATTTCATTCCATGCCACTTTGTCCTCCCCTCCAACCACAAGGCATAATATGTTGAAATCAATAAATTTAATGTTAGCTTATGAAGTTGATAGAAATATTACTTTCTGCAGGGAACGTAAAGGAAAAAACATGTCAGAATAACACTCCTAAATTCTAAGAAGTTTAAACCCAAGTTTGCATGGAAAAGTCACCAATGAGGGTTACGAATTGCCTTAACTTCTAGAAAGAAGTTGAACAAAACTTACTTTTTAATTGTTAAATGTTTAATTTTAAGTTTTAAATGTATGTAAGTGAATGCCATTAAATTGCTTACTTGAGTTTGATTTAATACATTTTCAATTTTGAAGAGACGTCATTATATACCATGTATATGTTCTAATGATTTTCGTATTGATGTGTTTATTGCAGTTGCGGCCATGGACACAAATGCCGAGATATTGATTGAGCTTGCCCGCTTGAGGGTCATTAGTGCAGCTTTTAGTGGTGGTGACAGGATTCACCACTCACTTGCATCAACTCTAGATGCAATTGTTGACACCATTTCACAGTCTAGCAATGTACTATATGATATTACATCATATAGAGAAAGAAAAATACAAGAATATGCTGATGGGCTAGACTACACTGCAATAAAAAAGTTGAAAATATCCAAAGAGCTCATATTTGCATTGTTTAGGGACCCTCGATCGGGGGGAATCCCAAATGCAAACAGGCCTCATATCTCTATTGAATGGTGCACATTTCAACTATTTGTTGATAACTGGATGGACAAATGGTACATGGTTTTTGATATGCCACCACATAACAACAGGGAAATTCCCTTGTATTTCCTTCGAAAGATGTATGCAAAGTTCGTGTTACATAAAAACGTAAACTATTTTGATATCTTGTAGTTTCATGGGATTGGTGGGGGGATGCCCCAAAACCGACCCAATGCAAGGCTTCGAGACCCTGATCGCCCTATCCCTGCACCTCGTAGGTAGATTCCTGGGCTAGATGTCCCACTTGCATGTCGTGTTATTCCACAGACACGTGATGCGTTTTTGAGTTTGGCACGGGCGGTTGTTCACCATGGCACTATGGTTCATCATATGGGTGAGGAAGGGACATCTGTCCCTGGTGTGGTAAATACACCAGGTCGTCACCATGCAAGACCATCGTCTAGTGCAGGGCCATCCACTAGTGCAGGACCATCGGCACATCCCTAGCATAGTATTGAGCCTCACGAGTGCACATCGTGTGGTCTTCCCTGCTATGGTCTTGCCTTAGATGTTTCCTTCAGTGGATTTTTGAGTGAGGTATGTAGATGGTTAATTGTAATAAATTCTTCATTTATTTTCCTCTTTGTACATATATATATAGTTTGAGCTAATATATTAATTTTGTGAACTTGCAGTTGATGCTTTATGCCAACAGCGACGCCCCAGAGTCAGATGTTCCAGACTCTATAGGGGGGGATTCCATTCCATCCACTGATCCTGTCATTGGTGGAGGGATTCATGATGCTACCCAGTTGACAGGACCCTCTTATATAGCACCCATTTCTGAATCTCACACCGAGGTAAACATTTTAAAATTTCAGTTTTTTAATACTTGTTAATTTGTTAATTTCCACATACTTTACATGTTAGTTCACTAATTCTATCTACGGTCTAATATTTACAATTACTAAACTTGCATATGGCAGATCCTTCACTGGGGCAAGACAATATGGAGGTAGCACCCATGGTCGTATCGTCCGAGGAAACATATGGGCTCCAGGTAAACAATTAAAAATGTCATTTTTAAAATACATGTTTGTTCGTTGAATCATGCATGCCTAACTACATGAACACTTGCTGACTGTAGGCACCAACCGAAACATCTGGACCATTGCCTAGATTTGTATCTCCTCCAAGGCCATTCGTGAACAAGGGTCGTGTGTATGTGAGGCGGCCTAATCCTAGCAAGACTCCAGCTGCCCACGACCATGGGCTTACTGGTACCATGGTAATGTATATCCTTCAATGATATTTGTTGGTTAACTTGAAATCCAGTGCATAAATCGTTTTTGTTAATGTTTGAATTGCATGTTTACTGCATCAGGAACCAGAGTTGCCTATTGAAAACATCGCATCGATGGTTTATGCAGCAGCCAGTGCTGCATCTGTAATGGCAATTGGTCACACAGAGGTATGTAACTATTTCAACATGATCTTTACATAGTTTATTATTGTTGTCTATTGTTTATTCATGCATGTCTAATTATTTCAACATTTTGTGATTGTAGCCACCAGTAGCAGGAGCAGTTCCTGGACCCCCTGGTTCGACCATGGTTGCGACCATCCTGGATGTTCAACCAACAGCTCCATCTGCTACACAAGGAACGCAAACCCCTTTACCACAGTTTCTCGTTGAGGTGAGATGCCCATTAGTGACCAAGTGTTTCATGCAATTTCCATGCACATGTTGATAATTGTTGAGCTAATGTATTTGTACATAGTTAGTTGAATTTAACAATTGATATTTAATTTGTAGGATCCAGAGACGCACACTGATCCTAGAGATGTTCCTAGAGGATCAACGTCAGGAAAGAACAAGAGGAATCTTGAGTTTTGATGTGTCTTATGGGATATATGTACATTTGGATACATGTACATGTGGCTTGGATAGTTTTGGATACATGTACTTTTGGATATATATGTACTTTTGGATACATGTAGTTTTGGAGACATGTACATTGACTTCATTGTGCATGTACTTTTGGAGACATGTACATTGACTTCATTAGATACATCTACTTTTGGTTACTTTTGGATATATATGTACTTTTGGATACATGTACACTGACATTTCACTTATAAATGAATGATACATTTCACTTTGTATTTGTTCTTCCGTTTCCACATGTTCTTGTGTCAATCTATTGTGTTGATTTGTGTGGATTATCTATTATTCATGAATGCGCTATGTCAAAAGAACAAACTATTATATTTAAAGGTTTCAACGAACTCACTACATGCACACTAATTGGATATCTAATTAAAAATTGTGATTTTGGATTATCATTACAAGTTAAGTCAAAGTTCTTGCTCGTGTAATTTAATAAAACTAAGTGCAATACAATGTATTTCAAGGTTTCATTGAACTCACTCATGCACACTAATTGGATAGGTCTAATTAAAATTTGTGAGTTTGGATTATTAAATTACAAGTTAAGTCAATGTTCATGTGTAATTTAATAAAACTAAGTGCAATACATGCTACACATTTCATCAACCCCCAATATTTGATTGTACAATTAGATTCAACACTTCATATGAGTAACTACATACAAGTGCTCAAAGAAACATTGGTGAAAGGAACGAATGTTACCTCGGGATTCGAGAAATAAAGTGCCTTCTATTGTTGGTTGGGAAGGATATGCTTGGATATTCTTATGGCTTGGAGGTCATCTTCATGGAGATAAGTACTCTTATTGTCATGTGTCATTAAGGTTTTTTCATGTGATAAAACCCTTGAGGGTTAGGGTTTGTTTCATTGTACTTGTTTTCTAAACATAATTATTCTAAGAAAGGTCACTAGGTTTTCTTCCCCATGAGGGTTTCCCCGGATAAAATGTTGTGTCTCTTGTGCATTGTTATTCTTAACTAGATCCTACATGTTAAATTCTTTATGTAAATGTTTTATGGTTAAATTTATGCATTGAACTAATGGTTATAATTGTTATAAAGCATTTATCTAGATCAAGTATAAAAAATTTAACATGGTATAAGAGGTGAGCTTTCAAGAAGGAAATTATACAAGCCTTAAAAAACAAAAACCCTAGGAGGACCGAAAGTCACCAAGTGTCCCTGAACAACATTTTCATGCCACTTGCAACTTGACCTAACTCGAAAACCGGAGGTCGGATCAATGAACCGTCGACTCTGTTGGTCTCCTGGTGTGTGATTACCTCTAGGGGGGCCTCTCCCTCGTGTTCGCATGGCCCAATGAATTCATTGTGCATTCATTTCGTAAACTAGGGTTTTGCTCAGTTTCCTTCAATGCAATCTCGCATTGGTGGGTCAACTCTGCAAAACCCTCCACCGAGCCAGTGTTGGTAGTGTTCCCACGTCAGCATTGCCCATACACACTTGCAGGAGCCAATGACACGCAATCTTGCTGCTCCGTTTTCTTTTTCGCTCCCGGACCGAGAGTCACCAAGTGTCCCTAAACGACATTTTCATGCGACTTGAAACTCGACATAACTCGGAAACCGGAGGTCGGATCGACGAACCATCGAATCCGTTGGTCTCCTGGCATGCGATTACCTTTAGGGGGGCCTCTCCCTCGTCTTCTCATGGCCCAGTGACTTCATTCTACATTCATTTCGTAAACTAGGGTTTTGCTCAGTTTCCTTCAATTCAATCTCGCATTGGTGGGTCAACTTTGCAAAACCCTCCACCAATCCAGTGTTGGTAGTGTTCCCACATCGACATTTCCCATACACACTTGCAGGAGCCAACGACATGCAATCTTGCTACTCCGTTTGCTTTTTTGCTCTCGGACCGAAAGTCACCAAGTGTCCTTGAACGACATTTTCATGCGACTTGCAACTCGACATAAATCGGAAACCGGAGGTCGGATTGACGAACCGTTGACTCCGTTGGTCTCCTGGCGTGGGATTACCTCTAGGGGGCCCTCTCCCTCATCTTCTCATGGCCTAGTGACTTCATTGTGCATTCATTTCGTAAACTAGGGTTTTGCTCAGTTTCCTTCAATGCAATCTCGGATTGGTCGGTCAACTCTGAAAAACCCTCCACCGAGCCAGTGTTGGTAGTGTTCCCACATCGGCATTTCCCATACACACTTGCAGGAGACAATGACACGCAATCTTGCTGCTCCGTTTTCTTTTTCGCTCCCGGACCGAAAGTCACCAAGTGTCCCTGAACGACATTTTCATGCAACTTGCAACTTGACATAACTCGGCAACCGGAGATCGGATCGGAGAACCGTCGACTCTGTTGGTATCCTGACGTGCGATTACCTCTAGGGGGCCCTCTCCCTCATCTTCTCATGGCCCAGTGACTTCATTGTGAATTCATTTTGTAAACTAGGGTCTCCACTCATTGTCTATAACCATATTCCCAAATTCACTGTCTCCACTCTCGTGCATACATTGGCTCAATAATGCCATTCTAGCACAGTTAGAGCATGTTCCATCCAAACAAGATTTTGCATAGTATGTTTGCCCCTCATGCCTATTGCACATGATGCTATGAATAAATTATCTTGATGAAGTCGGCGGTATTGTCAGGGAGCAATCCTGCACATGGTTAGTATGCAACACACGACAAATATACAAAAAAATTTCATAGTAATATTCATATTCTACGTGGTATCTACAACAACAAGTGTTACAAAGAGTATTTATTCTAACATACCATGGCTTACATTTCTCAAAAGATCTTTCCCCAAGTTCAATTGTCTATGTTCATTCCTAAATTTCTCTTATAGTTCTGTCTGTGTTATATCAAGAATATGCTTAATATGTGGTTCACGATCCTTTGAACCCCTTCTCAGTTTTAGTACATCCTTTCGGTTTGAAGAAGGCCTTGTGTGATCATGCCAAAAACTCTGCACTAGTCCCTTTACTGCATCAACTAGATTCATGTCACGACGTGGCAAACGACGAATAAAGACCCAAAAATCTGTTTGATCGGTTGTGTCAAGATGTTCTCTTCTAATAGAATACCTACGGAGGGTTCTTACATTCAAATTAACTAGTTTGGATGTAGGATTGAGAAAACGAAGGACCTTGGTGTTCTTATTTACAATTGCTTGTGACAACACACAACGAGCCGCATTGCGGTCCTTTGAACGTGTGTTCTTACCAATTTTACCATATGCATCTACTAAGATTTTAACTATATGAGAACTTGGTTCAGAATTCTTTATCATCTTTATCCCTAACTTTTTCCTAACAATATTCATGCCCTAAATTTTAACAATGATAAAAATAATCTACATTTATCTCCATCAAATTTAGAAACAAAATATTTATCAAGTATCTGTTGAGTTTGATAAGCAATACTACGTTTAGATAGCGTACCTTCAATGGAATTGAGGAGACTTTCATCAACTTGTATACGCTTCGGAGTTTTTTGACGTGTGCTTGCTAATAGAGGTAAGGGGGTTGGAATTATACCATGTAGCACATCACCAAGACACTCTGGAGTTTCAGTAGTAGCTTGTTGTCCTTCATTCTCTTCCTGGTAGTTGGATGGTGGAAGTCCAACATCCTCATCGATGGTCCGGATAACATTTTCTTCTTCAACAGTAGGCTCCATGTCCAACGCCTCTCTGACTTCATCACTTGTATAACCAAAAGAGGTCAACAAATTTTGTGTTTCTTCATGAGCTTCATCTTGAGATGGTAACTTATCACTTTGACTTGAAGTGGGAATTGAAACATCCACTAATGAGCACCTATGTTTTGCTTCTTGATTACTTCCATGGGGTGCTTGTTCAACAACTATTGTGGAAATTGAAGGTCCCTCTAGTGAATGCTTCCTTTTTTATTGTCGTGGATTAATAGGATGAACCGTGGTATCCTCTATAATTGGATTTGGATTAGTTTTCAAAGAAAGCCTCTGATTCATCATGTCTATTCTTTTCTTTTCTTTCTCTTCTTCAATGACTTCTTGAGGTCTCTTCTTCCTTGCTTATTTTCTTCCTCGGTTATGTGCATTCCCCATCACCACAATGATCAATTCAATATAGTTTGTTTTGTTGCTCCTCAATTACAAGCTTTCAAACCTTTAGTGCTTTAGAACTATAGATCCTTCAAGGTGCTTCAATATTCCTTCTCAATTGTTCATATTTCCCATCAAAACAATGATGAATGAAAAAATTTACCATTGGTGCTATTCAATAATAAGCAAATGAAAGTTAAATCATAAATTGTTCCTCAAGCTGATTCTCTTGTACAATTGTGTATATCCACCATCACCATGAAATGGTCTTGAAGCTTGATATCTTATCTTGTGTGATCCTCAAATATAGGCAAAATGAATCTGTCAAAGACCTTATCTTTGGTGTTATTCAATTGGAGATTCTTTAAGCTTGCTAATTATCTTCTTCAAATATGGCCATATAACCCAACACCACACTGATCAACCATGAAATAGGTCCTCAATGTTGCACCTGCATAACAAAAATAATGATGGAGATGGTGTAAATTGTGAATATTTGCAATGGTGGGCTCGTGCTCTGTTCGAAAAATTGTGGTATATCCCGTTTTTGCTTAGACAGAGTAAAGTTGCTCTCGGATAGGGACAATCCACTGTTTATACAGTTCCAAAATGTGCACACGGTATGGAGAAGCAAAATGCGCACGGGATATGGTTAAGCACAATAAATAGGTTAGGTGCACGGCTAGGGCAACAAATAAAATCAAAAGAAAACAAATGTTTTGTATGGTTACATACAAAACAAATGTTTTTAGTGTGGGACAAATGTTTTGTATGCTTCTATACCCCCCTAACTCTCTC